>JABWTJ010000018.1:655892-703392 GCA_016801875.1 Solanum sitiens | reverse complement strand
TATCTTCTAATTTATCGTTGAAAATGCTCCCACTGAAAGATTGTCCTCTCGTAAAAGGCAAAATATGAAGGAAAAAAAAACATTGAAATTAGTGAGTATCAAAGAGATTAAGACAAATTTTTTAGAAAATGATATTGTGCCAATAAAAAAAAGTGATCAATATGTTCTTGGAGAAAAAAAGTGTTCATGCGAGGGACAGAATAAGAAAGTGGAAAGTTGTGGTGATTTTATAATCCTCTTTTTGTTTTTTATTTATTTTATTATTTTATATTTTATTAGGTTGACAATCAGTTTTCTTTAGTAACTGTATCATCCTATAAAAACTGTAATATTATTTTAAAAAAACTTCAATATTAAAATAAAATAAAAAAAAGTAAAAATACGAAAGTAACTGCAAGTTTTGAATTTTTGAAAAGCACTAAAAAGTTAAAAGCAAAAAAAATTCCTTTTAATATTAACTTTTTTATTTTTTAAATTTATTTATTTCATAATTAAGATTACTATAATTATGATAGTATCTGTTTTATTATTATTATTATTATTATTATTATTATTATTATTATTATTATTATTATTATACATTTGTTTTGCTATAAATAAGGAGGTTGTGGAAACATATTATTATTATCATTATTAAATAAATAACTTTTTTCAATCAATTTTTAATTATCATTTAAAAAACTCAAAATTTGAGGATGTAATTACCATTTTGTAAACGTGTTTTTTTTTAATAAAAAAACAAACAATTTCTATTAATATAAAACTCTAACTTATCTTCTAAAATAGTAACTTCTTTTGTTTATTAAAAAACAAATTAATTAATAATTTAAAAATTAAAAATTAGAGAATAAATGTGGCGCTGACACGTAGGCGCTATCACCTCTCCTCTCTCTCTCTCTCTCTCTCTCTCTCTCTATATATATATATATATATATATATATGGATTATTACTTAGTATTAAATAATTAGAATTTGAATCATTGTGTCTAGATGCATGTATTTAATATGATTATTTAATATTAAATTAATAATATATTATTATTTAATTTAATTTAGTGATAAAATAAGGGCAAAATGGTAATTTAATTTTTGAGTTAGGAGCTTCCCACTTATAATAATATATGATATGATATTAGAAGTTTGGGATTTCTTTTTCCATATACTCCAGAATGTGTCATGATTGGTTTTAAGTTATATCTTCAAGTCTTTCTCATCTTCAATCCTTTCAAGCTTAAGCTATTTATTCAAGAATCAAGTGTCATCCTCTCCAAACCTATACATATACTTAGCCTAGTGTTTTCTTAAAGGAAAAAAGTGGTGTTCTTTGTAACGGCCTGTATTTGTTTTGTATGTGGTAGTTCTATTCATGTTATACTTGACATAGACTTATAGTGTAGGTGAGGGATCATGTTTCTTATGTGATTAGTGTTGGTTTAAGCTAGCTTGGAAGGTGATGTAATGCCTTGCACGTTTTAGCATATGTATTGCAAGTTAACTCCGATGGAAAGTATTTAAGTAATTATAGTAAGATGGTAATTGAGCTAGCAGCTGCATCACCTATTTGAGCTATATTATAGTTAAAGGGCCCAAGTTTTATTGACCAGATTTAGGCTTCTATTTAGGGGCTCATTTGAAGTCCAAACCTATTAAAGAAAAATGTGAATGAAAGAAGGCCCAACAACCAAATCTGCCAATTGGCCCATTATGGATAAAGCCCAAGTGAAACTAGGTAAGTGCATGACCTCCTAAGTTTTGTTTTACCATGTTTTTGGGCCAAGTGTGTACCACCTACTTGCATTAATCTGTCCCAAGTTGAATAAAAGAACAAAGGGAAAATGGACAGCCAAGGTCCAATAATATTAAGTCCAAAAAGGCCCAATTTAAAAGGACAAGCAGGTGGGGCACCTACTTGACATTATATGGCCCAAAATTGGTCAAGAGTGTCGGCCATAACACCTCCTTTTTCAAAGGATAAGGATCAAGTCTTATTCTCCATTTTGAACTTGCAAAAATTTCAGATTTCCTAAGTTCTTTCTTGGTCTCTCTTGGCTTCAATTAGCAGCCCTAAAACACCTTAGAGTTCTTGAGTGCTGTCTAATTTTTTCAAGTAAGAGTTTGAAGGAGAGTTTGAATTCTTGAAGTACAAGTGTAGAGGATAAATTTTCAGAATTAAGGTAAGACTTCAACCCATTTGTTTTCCTCTCTTTGATAATGTTTGGAGTGGAGAATTTTGTATATGTTTATCAAGAATTCATGGATTGTGATAAATCTTTGAGTCAATATTCTCCTATTATGCTGAAAGATTTGAGATTGATAGTGTCTGCCTTATGAATATTGTTGTTGAGGGCTGTTTGGGTAGCTTGGGAGATGATGTATGAAGTTGTATTAATGTGTAGAGGAAGGGTGTGGTGGTTCACCATTTATGTAAGGGTTGTTTGGGCCTGATTTCCATCAAATATTTTAGCTACTGTTTTGGAGGACCTTATTGTGATTAGCTGCTGATGTTAGCTTAATCATGACTTATGTTGTAGATTAGCACCCAATAAGGAAGGCTGAATCGTGATAGTGGTATTGGTCAGAAAAATAAGGTATGTAAGGCTATTCGATTCTATATCCTTTTGGCATGAAATCTGCCACCTGCAATTAATATCAATGAAGTGATTCCCATAAGTTCTATTTCTAGAAAAGGACGCATAGTGGCAGCGTACTATCTCCAAATAGCTAACAATATTTTTTTTCCCATTCTAAGTACATGGAACTACTTCATTATATGTTCACTACTCTATACTTGTGTAATTATCCCCCTTGTGCTGCTATAGAAATGATTTTTGCAAAAGAAAGTTTGGTGAATCCCCATCCTAGTCAATTGAAGTCAATTATGCCATTAAGGTCTTAAAGTGTGGTGTTGATGTTTCAGAGCTCCTTATGTCATTGTTACTGTCTCAAAGTATTATTTTTTCATGTATTTCACTACTGGTCCGTATTTCCATATCTCCAGGATGAGTATGGCCACCAAATCAACATCTCAAAAGTGTTATGATTATCCAAAATAATATCTCAAAAGAGTTATGAATTGATTATCAATAATCTCAAAGATTAAGAAATCTAAGTGAAGAAATCTATTTTAATTAAGGGTGGCAGCTCAGGGGCGAAAGCCTAGCATGGGCCGATCCCTATTGGTATAGAAGGGTGGCAGCTTAGGGGCGAAAGCCTAGCATGGGCCGATCCCAAGTTGTGTAATTATGAGGACCGCATCCCAGGGGTTAATACGCCTAGCATGGGTCATCCTCTTCTACCACTGATCAGCTGGTCACTTGTATCACATGTCCAACAAAGATTATAACATACAAAAGGTAAAGAAAATAACGTAGCTTACTTGATTCCACAAGAGTAAGCAAAGGTGGTCTTCTCTCCTAATCTATGCACCCTTATGTTGCTACTTGATTTCATTTGAGCCTTGTATTACATATACTATTTGCCTTACATATTCAGTACATTTTTTGTACTGACGTCCCATATTGGGGACGCTGCATTTCATGCTACAGGCTCAGGTACTCCAGCTAGTAGACCTCCTCAGTAGGAACACTCAAAATTCTGCTACTTTTGGTGAGCTCCAAGTTGATTCGGAGCTTTATTAAGTCCTTGTTAAATTCGTTTGGTATTGTATCGTAGTTAAGGGTAAGGCGAGGTCTGTCCCGACCTACTCTAGTCTTCTATCTTTTAGAGGCTTTGTAGACGTATGCACATGGTTCAGTTGTGTCTTAAAGAGTTGTGGTCTAAATAGCCAAGTCTTGTATATAACTTTTGGACCTACTTACGTTGGTTTATATCGCTGCATCCAAAGTTAACTTGTCTCAATTGTTATAGTATATGCTCAGTAAGAACAGGTTGCAGGTTGGTTCTCTCGGGCCTTTAGGGCATCGGGTGCTTGTCCGTCTTAATGGGTTTTGAGGCGTGACAAAAGTGGTATCAGAGCAGGTCATCCTAGGGAGTCTACAAAGCCGTGTCTGTGTAGAGTCTTGCTTATGGATGTGTTGTGCACCACATTTATAAACAGGAGGCTACGGGACATATAAGAGTTGTCTCATTTCTTTCATTTCTTAGATCGTGCGATAGAACCTGTGTTGTAGGTGAATCATATATAATTCCTCAATTGATTTATTATAGAAAAGATGCCGATTACGAGAAGGAGTAAAAGTACTGGTAAACGAGTAGATGTGGCTGCCCAAGAAGGGACCAGCCAACCACCACCAAGTCAAGCTGTTCAAAGTGGGGCTCAAGATGAGTCTCTATCGCAAACTTCCTCGACGCCTCCATCTCCTGAAGAACTAAGGAGGGAAGATGAACCTCAGGAACCCCCTATTAATGCTACCGAGCAAGATTTGAGGAATGCAGTCCAATTATTGACTCGTATAGTTGCTGGTCATGGCCAAAGGCAAGAAGATCCAGTTGCAGGTACCAGTGGTGTAGTTAGATCAGCTGGAACACGGATACGTGATTTTCTTAACTTGGACCCTCCATCATTTACCGGGTCAGATCCTAATGAAGATCCCCAAGACTTTATAGATCAAATCCAACGCACCTTTGGATATTATGCATGTAAGTGGTAAAGAAGCACTTGAGCTAGCTGCATACAGATTAAAGGGTGTGGCTATATTGTGGTATGAAGCTTGGAAGCAATCTAGGGGAACAAATGCACCTTCAGTTATGTGGAAAGAGTTCAAAAAAGGCATTCCTTGATCATTATCTGCCATTGGAGATCCGAGAGGCCCGTGCGGATCAGTTCTTAAATCTCCACCAAGGAAATATGAGTGTGAGGGAGTATAGTCTCAAATTTAATTCCTTGGCCAGGTATGCTCCTAATGTAGTAGCTACTATGGAGGATAGAGTTCATCATTTTGTGGATAGATTAGATTCATATCTGGTTAGAGACTGTACAATTGCTTCATTAAATAAAGATATGTCTATAGCAAGGATGCAGGCTTTTGCACAAAAATTGGAGGATCAAAGGCAAAGAAGAAGAACACAAGAGTTGGAAACAGGGCATTCTAAGAGGGCCAGATCCATGGGGCAGTTTACACCATCCCAAGGTGAGTTTAGGCCTCGGTTCTCTAATAGACCACCTAGGCCATCATCTTTCTACTCTACAGCTAGTGCTCCACCACAGTTCCAAGGGTTTAGAGACAATCAGTTTGGGCAAAGAAGTGAAAGCCAAGGCAGTCATCAAGAGCAAGGAAGTACGAGCCAATCAAGGCCTCCACGACAGCCTTGTAAACAGTGTGGGAGGAATCATCTAGGTGCATGCAGGTTTGGGACGGATGTTTTTGGTGTGGCACACCAGGGCATATGATGAGAAACTGCCCTCATAGGGGAGTGGGTGGCGTTGTTCAACCAACTAGATCAGTTGTTGTGTCGACCTCATCAACCCCTTCTTTAGGTAGGGGACTACATATGCCTGCAGGTCGGGGTAGAGGAGCTAGGGGAGCAGCTAGTTCTAGTGGAGGTCAGAATCGCACATATGCACTAGGGGATCGAAAAAATTTAGAAGCCTCGCCGGATGTGGATACAGGTACATTGTCTATCTTTTCACATATTGTATATGCATTAATCGATCCGGGGTCTACACTATCATATGTTACACCATTGATTGCTGGAAAGTTCAAAAGAACACCAGAATTATTAGCGAAGCCATTTGAAGTGTCTACACCGATTGGTGAATCTATTATAGCTAGGAGAGTTTATCGTAATTGCATTGTAACTGTTTGTGATCGCGATACATTGGTTGACCTTGTTGAGCTAGACATGGTAGATTTTGATGTTATAATGGGTATGGATTGGTTAGCTTCTTGTTATGCCACGGTAGATTGCCGAACTAAGATAGTGCATTTCCAGTTTCCAAAAGAGGTAGTCCTCGAATGGAAAGGTAATATTGGGATGCCAAGAGGTAAATTTATTTCTTATCTTAAGGCAAAGAAGATGATTTCCAAAGGATACATATGTCATCTGGTTAGAGTGAAAAATATAGATGCAGAGCCACCAACCCTTCAATCCATTCCGGTGGTAAATGAATTTCCAGATGTGTTTCCTGAAGATCTTCCAGGTTTGCCTCCAGAACGAGAAGTAGAGTTCGGTATTGATGTTCTTTCAGATACTCAACCTATCTCAATTCCTCCGTATAGAATGGCTCCGGCAGAATTACGGGAGTTGACAGGAAGCAGTTAAAAGACTTGTTAAAAAAAGGATTCATAAGGCGCAGTGTGTCCCATGGGGAGCACCAGTTTTATTTTGTCGAAAAAAGATGGCTCATTAAGAATGTGTATCGATACCGGCAGTTGAATAGGTCAACAATTAAGACAAATTCCCTCCCTGAATTGTGATCTTGGTCGATCAATTACAATGGTGCTAGGTGTTTTTCAAAAGATCGACCTGAGGTCAAGGTTATCACAAGTGAGCGGTCAAGGACAGATATACCAAAGACGCTTTCCGAACACGATATGGTCATTTTGAGTTCCTTAGTCATGGTCATTCGGGGCTAACAATGCCCAGCGTTTTTTGGATTTGATGATATAGGGTGTTCAAGCCATTCTTAGATGTGTTTGTGATAGTGTTCATAGATGACATTTTGGTGTATTCAAGATCGGAAGAGGATCATGCTAATCACTTGCGGCAGGTTTTACAAATTCTTCGTGATCGTAAATTGTATACAAAGTTCTCTAAATGTGAGTTCTAGTTAAAATCTGTGGCATTCCTAGGTCATATCGTATCCGAGGAAGGAATAAGGGTTGATAACCAGAAAATAGAAGCCGTGAAAAGATGGCCAAGACCTACAACGCCTACGGAGATCCGTAGTTTTCTTGGATTGGTAGGTTATTACAGAAGGTTTGTTGAAGGATTCTCTTCCATGGCTGCACCCTTAACAAAGCTAACACACAAAGGAACCAAGTTTCTGTGGAGCGATGAGTGTGAAAGAAGCTTCCAAGAGCTGAAGAGTAAAATAACTTCTACACCTGTGTTGGTACTTCCAGAAGGTACAGAAGGCTATGTAGTGTATTGTGATACTTCGGGAGTGGGCTTAGGTTGTGTATTGATGCAGCATGGTAAAGTTATAGCTTATGGCTCAAGGCAGCTACGGCCACATGAGAAACAAATTATCCAACCCATTGATCTAGAGCTAGCAGGCAATTGTGTTTTCTTTTGAAAGATATGGCGCATATTTGTATGGAGTTCATGTTGGACATATAACTGATCACAAAAGCTTGCAATATATTTTTAAGCAAAAGACTTAAATCTGAGGCAGCGAAGGTGGCTGGAGCTATTAAAAGATTATGACATTGACATCTTATATCATCCCGGTAAAGCTAATGTAGTAGCTGATGCTTTAAGCCATAAAATAATGGCAACCACTTATGGGAAGTCTATGGAAAGACAAGGAATGACTAAGGATCTTTCCCAACTAGCTAACTTGGGCGTCCGCCTTCTTGAATCTCAAGACGAAGGGGTAATTGTGCAAAATGCGGCAGAATCCTCGTTAATAGTAGAAGTGAAAGAGAAGCAGTACACTGATCCAATTCTTTTACAACTTAAAGAGAATGTACTACATGGTATGACAAAGGCGTTTGAGCTTAAGCAAGACGGAGTACTTGAATGTCAAAACAGATTGTGTGTACCTAATATAGATGAACTAAGAAAGAGGATCATGATGGAAGCACATAATTCAAGGTACTCTGTTCATCCGGGGTCAACTAAAATATATCATGACTTGAAAGAAATGTATTGGTGGGGGAACATGAAGAAGAACATTGCAGAATTCGTGGCTCACTGTCCAAACTGTCAACAGGTAAAAGTAGAACACCAAAAGCCCGGAGGTTACATGCAGCGTATAGAACTTCCAATTTGGAAATGGGATATGATAAACATGGATTTTGTTACTGGTTTGCCTCGCTCATTCCGGAAGTTTGACTCCATATGGGTAATAGTTGATAGACTTACCAAAGCAGCACACTTCTTGCCGGTAAAGACTACTTATACAGCTGAAGCGTATGCGAGGTTGTACATTAAAGAGATAGTTCGATTACATGGAGTGCCAATCTCTATAATATCTGATAGAGGAGCTCAATTCACAGCAAATTTTTGGAAGTCATTTCAAAAAAGTTTGGGAACACAAGTGAATTTAAGTACAGCCTTTCATCCTCAAACGGATGGTCAGGCAGAACGTACGATTCAGACACTTGAGGATATGCTGCGAGCTTGTATATTAGATTTCAAGGGTAGCTGGGATGATCACCTACCACTTATTGAATTTGCTTATAATAATAGCTATCATTCGAGCATTAAAATGGCACCTTATGAACCTTTATATGGTCGAAAGTGTAGATCACCAATTGGCTGGTTCGAAATGGGTGAAACTTCCTTATTTGGGCCAGATCTTGTTCATCAAGCTATGGAAAAAGTCAAAGTGATACAGCAGCGGCTAGAAATAGCTCAAAGTCGACATAAATCATATGCAGATATTAGAAGGAGAGGACTAGAATTTTCTATATGGGATTGGGTGTTCTTGAAGGTGTCTCCGATGAAAGGGGTAATGAGGTTTGGTAAAAAGGGAAAGTTGAGTCCACGCTATATAGGGCCATATAAGATTATCCAAAAATTTGGCCAAGTAGCCTATGAGTTAGAGCTACCACAAGAGTTTTCATCAGTTCATCCGGTGTTCCATGTCTCAATGCTACGGAAATGCGTAGGTGACCCATTTCGTATTACTTCTACTGAAGACGTACAGGTTACAGGAGATCTCACTTATGAAGAAGTACCCATTGCTATTCTGGATCGACAAGTTAGGAAGTTAAGAAATAAAGAAGTAGCTTCTGTAAAAGTACTATGGAGAAACCAACAAGTAGAAGAAGTTACATGGGAAGCAGAAGAAGCAATGAAATTGAAGTATCCTCACCTCTTTCACACTGGTGGGAATGATCAAAATGTTAGTGGAGGCATTGACAAGTAAGTATAAGTCTATATGTTCAATGTGATTAATAGTAGTACTTACTTAGGCTTGAACTTATGTAGGCTGGACAACCATGCTAACATTCGAGTACGAATGTTCCAAGGGGGGAAGGATGTAACGGCCTGTATTTTTTTGTATGTGGTAGTTCTATTCATGTTATACTTGACATAGACTTATAGTGTAGGTGAGGGATCATGTTTCTTATGTGATTAGTGTTGGTTTAAGCTAGCTTGGAAGGTGATGTAATGCCTTGCACGTTTTAGCATATGTATTGCAAGTTAACTCCGATGGAAAGTATTTAAGTAATTATAGTAAGATGGTAATTGAGCTAGCAGCTGTACCACCTACTTGATCTATATTATAGTTAAAGGGCCCAAGTTTGATTGACCAGATTTAGGCTTATATTTAGGGGCTCATTTGAAGCCCAAACCTATTAAAGAAAAATGTGAATGAAAGAAGGCCCAACAGCCAAATCTGCCAATTGGCCCATTATGGATAAAGCCCAAGTGAAACTAGGTAAGTGCATGACCTCCTTAGTTTTGTTTTACCATGTTATTGGGCCAAGTGTGTACCACCTACTTGCATTAATCTGTCCCAAGTGGAATAAAAGAACAAAGGGAAAATGGACAGCCAAGGTCCAATAATATTAAGTCCAAAAAGGCCCAAGTTAAAAGGACAAGCAGGTGGGGCACCTACTTGACATTATATGGCCCAAAAATTGGTCAAGAGTGTCGGCCATAACACCTCTTTTTTCAAAGGATAAGGATCAAGTCTTATTCTCCATTTTTGAACTTGCAAGATTTCAGATTTTCTTAAGTTTCTTTCTGGTCTCTCTTGGCTTTTAATTAAGCAGCCCTAAAACACCTATAGGATTCTTGAGTGCTATCTCAATTTTCAAGTAAGAAAGTTTGAAGGAGCAGTTTGGAATTCTTGAAGGTATCAAGTTTAGAGGATAAATTTTCCAGAATTAAAGGTAAGACTTCAACCCATTTGTTTTCCTCTCTTTGATAATGTTTGGAGTGAAGAATTTTGTATATGTTTATCAAGAATTCATGGATTGTGATAAATCTTTGAGTCAATATTCTCCTATTATGCTGAAAGATTTGAGATTGTTAGTGGCTGCCTTATGAATATTGTTGTTGAGGGCTGTTTGGGTATCGTTGGAAATGATGTTTGAAGTTGTATTAATGTGTAGAGGAAGGGTGTGGTGGTTCACCATTTATGTAAGGGTTGTATGGGCCTAATTTCCATCAAATATTTTTAGCTACTGTTTTGGAGAACCTTATTGTGATTAGCTGCTGATGCTAGCTTAATCATGACTTATGTTGTAGATTAGCACCCAATAAGGAAGGCTGAATCGTGATAGTGGTATTGGTCATAAATATAAGGTATGTAAAGCTATTCGATTCTATATCCTTTTGGCATGAAATCTGCCACCTGCAATTAATATCAATAAAGTGATTCTCATAAGTTCTATTTCTAGAAAAGGAAGCATGGTGGCAGCGTACTATCTCCAAATAGCTAACAATATTTCTTTCCCCATTCTAGTAGCTGGAACTACTTCATTATAATGTTCACTACTCTGATACTTGTTGTAAATTCCCCTATGTGCCTGTTTATAGAAATGGTATTTGATTGATGAATCCTTCTCCTAAGCCAATTGAAAGTCCAATGTGCCATTAAGGTCTTAAAGTAAGGTGTTGATGTTTCATAGCTCCTTATGTCATTGTTACTGCCTCAAAGTATTGTTTTCATGTATTCCACTACTGTTTCGTAATTTCATGTCTCCAAGATGATTCTGACCACCAAATCAACATCTCAAAGTGTTACGATTATCCAAAATAACATCTCAAAAGAGTTATGAACTGATTAACAATAATCTCAAAGATTAAAGAATCTAAGTGAAGAAATCTATATAATTAAGGGTGGCAGCTCAGGGGCGAAAGCCTAGCATGGGCCGATCCCTATTGGTATAGAAGGGTGGCAGCTCAGGGGCGAAAGCCTAGCATGGGCCGATCCCAAGTTGTGTAATTATGAGGACCGCATCCCAGGGGTTAATACGCCTAGCATGGGTCATCCTCTTCTACCACTGATCAGCTGGTCACTTGTATCACATGCCCAACAAATATTATAACATACAAAGAAGGTAAAGAAAAGAATGTATCTTACTTGATTTCCACAAGAGTAAGCAAAGGTGGTCTTCTCTCCTAATCTATGCACTCATATGTTGCTACTTGATTTCATTTGTGCCTTGTATTGCATATACTTTTTGCCTTACATATTCAGTACATTTTTCGTACTGACGTCCCGTATTGGGGACGCTGCATTTCATGCTGCAGGCTCAGGTACTCCAGCTAGTAGACCTCCTCAGTAGGAGCACTCGAAATTCTGCTACTTTTGGTGAGCTCCAAGTTGATTCGGAGCTTTATTAAGTCCTTGGTAAATTCGGTTGGTATTGTATCGTAGTTAAGGGTAAGGCGGGGTCTGTCCCGACCTACTCTAGTCTTCTATCTTTTAGAGGCTTTGTAGACGTATGTACATGGTTCAGTTGTGTATTAAGGAGTTGTGGCCTAAACAGCCAAGTCTTGTATATAACTTTTGAATCTACTTACGTTGGTTTGTATCGCTGCATCCAAAGTTAACTTGTCTCAATTGTTATAGTATATGCTCAGTAAGAACAGGTTGTAGGTTGGTTCTCTCGGGCCTTTAGGGCATCGGGTGCCTGTCCGTCTTAATGGGTTTTGAGGCGTGACATTAGTCAAAAACTAGGGTTCATCAGTTACATGGGTTCATAGGTAAATTGAGTTAAAATCATCAATAAAACATCAATCCAATCCATAATAGACGTTTAAAAACCATTAATGCAAGAACCTATGCAAGTTCATGAAAAAGGTCAATTCATCTTTTGAAAACTTTAGAAAACATCTTTTAAAGTTGGGCTCCTTGAAGAAACGAGTTTCAAGGATCAAAAACCATACATCAATGAAGCTAATTCTTCACTTTGATGAAGAATCTCCACTCAAAACGTCACACCAAGTTCTTCCTTGATTTTGGACTTCAATGGAGTCTTGGGGAATTTCTAAGGTATTTTGGGGTTTTGATTTTTTTGAATGAAATATTCTAAGTGTTAATGCCTCCGTCGACACCCATCGACAGGGCGTCGATTGGCCCACGAGCCATCGATGCCTCCGTCGTTTGGGTCCTTCCTCAAGGACCCTTGGTTGGTCCTTGGGGATGTTTGCCCGGACGTTTCCAAACCAAACATGAACGTATATGAGTTTAGGACCTCTCACATGAATGTTACTCCAAACGAATACGTAAAACTCTACGAAACATGCCTAGACACACAAGGTCATTTCAAGGCACATCTTTCAAACGCTATGGACGTTCTTGAGTGTTTGACCTCCAAACTTCTTGAAACTTTACGCACTACCTATACATATCATATTAAACTCATTTAAGACCTTATAACCACAAGAGTAACACATAAACACATAGGCCCTCACATGAGACACTTAGGTGACTTAGTCGTCGAACGTCTTGGTTGACCCTTGACGTGTTGACTTCCAATGCACCTAATACTTTAGCTACTGCCTCAATACAACATTATAGACATATTAAGGACCTTAGACCACCATGACAACAATGTTAGGCTCTAGATAACCTAAGTCATTTTTGGGACCTTACATTCTCCTCCACTTAGACAACATTCGTCCTCGAATGACACTTGCCACTCTCCGAACGCTACAAAGATTAGAGAATCAACTTAACAGAACATAACCAAACTATATAACTCACAGTCAAGGATAAAAACATCAATTTCACAAGATCAAGAGATTCACTACACAACAAGAAACAAGAATACAATTCTATAACTCATTATGCTACAACACTCACATGCTCCATTCCAAATAGCAAAAACTCATTTTATATTCATTATCATACTTATATACATCAGTCCTAATCACATAACAACAATTTTAGACCAAAGAATCAATTAGTCAAATTTCAAAAAATAATACAGTGAACAGTGCTACTGCTACAGTGATTTTAGGCAAATTCTTCAAAAATGCAATTTTTAGCAATTCATGATATAGACATGCTAATATGCCAGGTAAAATCATATAAACACCTTTTACAACATGCTCATAACTCAATAAAACACACAATTAAAGAAGTTAATGAAATTTAATTTCAACCAAACTCCCAAACATCATGCACATGCAACAATTTCTAGCATAATTCTAGTCATGCTCCCCCACTTAGAAGGAACCCATATCACAACAAGAGAAAGACAAGGACTTACCAACATCATCATCACTTTCATCCGGCTTCTTACCTCTAGTCCGGAGTTCATAGAAACGCCTCTTTGTTGGAGCATCTTCCTTTGGAACACTAGGATCAACTTTCTTACCCTCTTTTCCTCTAGAAGGACAATCTCTAACTTTGTGTCCATATTTTCCACATCCAAAGCAACTACCGGTACCCAATAGACACTCACCATAATGTTTCTTACCAAAAGTGGTACATGTAGGTTTGCCATCTTTGGAAGTACCAACTTTCTCAACCTTGAACTTAGCACCCCTAGATTCTTCTTGAGTTTGAGCCCTCTTTTTAAACCTAGGTTGCACTTGATCACTAGCAACACTCCTTTTCAAGTTCCTTGACATCCTCCTAAGTTTATACTCTTCAATTGATTGTGCATACACCATGAGTCTAGACAAAGTCATATCATCATGCAACATAATCGTACGACATTCCTCCCTCACTTAGTCGGCTACACCCGTCACAAAGTGACTCATTTAATCCCTTGGATTAGACACTTGGGAAGGTGCATACCTAGAGAAAGTTGAGAACTTCAAAGAGTATTCCTCAACATTCATATTGCTTTGCTTGAGATTGATAAATTCCTCTACTTTCACTTCCCTCCTGTCACGGGGAAAGTACTTACAAAGAAAAGCTTCCTTGAATTCTTCCCACTCAATAGGATCCAACTCCATTGGCCTATTGTCCTTCCATTGAGTGTACCAAATTTGAGACACATCTCTCAATTGATAAGAAGCCAACTCCGCCCTCTCCCTAGATGTAACCCCCATAGCACTCAATACATTGTACACACCATCAAGGAATTCTTGGGGATCTTTATTCACTTTAGGGCCAAGAAAAATTGGAGGATTCAACCTTACAAAGTCTCTCAACCTCGATGACATAGTGCTCTCCATAGCATTAGCCCTAGGTACCGTGCTCAAGTTAATTTGAGTAGTTACGGCTCGGGCTAAAGCAAGCAAAGCTCTCTAATCTCCCGATTAATCAACTCCGGCACCTCATTACCTCCTCCCACATTAGGGTCATGATCACCTTGAGGAGGCACTTGAGCACCTTGGACACCTTGCCCATCTTGAAGAAATTTCTCAACTTGCTCAACTTGAGGGAGGAGCTTCCTCATTCACCCTTCCCTCTTCCAACCTTCTAACGGCCATCCTCCTAGTATTCTCCCATAGAAACTGAGGAAACACTTTTAGAAGGATACTCATAACAGTACTCTACCGCACGAACATAGGAGTAGAAATGAAGGGAAATAATATCGTCCTATAGCCTCTCGCCCATAGATGTGTCGCGACTCACATCGATGGTCAAGACTCTACTAGACGTGACTTTTTACACTTTTTGATTCCTAAGACTACTTTCATTAACCTACGCTCTGATACCAAGCTTTGTCATAACCCGAGACCCCACCCTAGAAGTAAGGGCACAATCTTGGATTGTATCACGGCGTACTCAACCTCTCGGAGGTCTCATACAAGCCTCTCACATCATTCATCATATATACATAATGAAAAGTAGTGCGGAAGTAAAACTTTTCATAAAAATAATAACATAGTCTTAAAACTGTTTCATATATAGTAATAGGAAAATACTAAGTCTCGAATCATCATCTTAATACACGATAATACTTGGGACATGGCTCAAACGAATATAAAACATACTACTATATAGTCTATTACAAAACTTCATAAAGAAACATAAAATGACATATATGCTCTCGAGTCAAGTGAGGACATACTTCAAACTTCTTCTTGAACGATCTCCTAGTCCAAATCTTCTTCCCAAAGCTCTTCACCTACCAAGAACTATATAGATAGAAAATAAAACATGGAATTAGTACAACCACATGTACTAAGTATGACATTATGCATAAAATCATGAAAATGGACATTTATTGAAAATATGCATCTTTTCACTTAAATATCATATTATAATCATAAGAGCAACATTTAGCAACTTAGAAACACATAAGTTAACATTTAACCAAAAATTACATTTTTAGAACTCGCATTACAGTGAAGTTCTTCGCTGTTACAGTGAATTCTCTTGTCTTCCCTTTTAACGCTTTATAGCATGTAATTTCCTCACTAAAAGTTATCCTAATATTTACTTAAGTCACACAAATAGAGACCGCCCATACACCCTCTCTAGATGTGCCTAAACGACCCTCGAGATTACCTAAAATGAGTCACATACACACTTACAAGTATCATAAACATAAATGTAGAATTCTTCTACCAAAGGTAAATTCTACGTCTCACTTGAGTGAGTTGTGAAGCGACGCCCATACAATCCCTTACACACACACTCAAGAGATCCTATAGACTCCCTAGGATAGAATCATTTTCACTAAACACACCAACACATAGATGATAGGACACTCTCCTTCCAAAGGCTATCAAAAGACCTACTTAAGTAAATGAAGAAGATAACGTCCATGATTGACCTCTTCAAGATTACCTAAATAGTCCTTAAGACTACCTAAAACTTAGATCATGTCAACAACACCAAACATCTTCCCTAACTAGAGTCATTCTCAAGACTTCCATAGATAAGACATGAAGAAACCATCCTTTATGTCCTATTCACACTTTAACTAAGTAATCCTTAAGTCACTTTAGATTAGGTACTTATTCATACTCTATAGCATTATGTCATTAGTACATTAGTTCATTTAAGATACATACATCACATAAAGAACATTCAAATAATGGTCTTGGACAAGACCTAGGGACTCTTATTAACATCTTCAAAGCCTATTGTGCAATGTCTAGATAGCGTCCCATACCACCACCTAAACCTCATAGAACTTCTCTAATGCTAATATGTACCATATGATGAGAAGGCAATAATCTACATAGACCATGGTAGCAAAGCATGGAATTCAAAGTTCTATCCTACTTCGATGAGGTGTTCTAATTGCCAATGGTAGAATTTAGACATCCCATGTAGGCACATGGTTAGGGAATATGAAGGGCATACTTTGTATTCTATTCTCAATCCTTGACTAGAACTACTTCCCTTACAATACTTACTCGGTGCTAGCCTTTGTTCTCATAGATTAAGTCACATTAAGGTTCATACAAATGTTTCCTATATCATGTTCATGACCCAATTACATTTACCCTACCAAAGCAAGGTCCGCTAGGGCTATCTCACTATTGAGACAAGAAGCTCTTCATGACTTTCCTAAGGATTGATGTGATGCCGTTCCAGCCAATCAACCTTAAGTCAATCATTCATTACATGAAGGATACCATTGTAACGGCCTGTATTATGTATATGCTAGTTCTATTCATGTTATACTTGACATAGACTTATAGTGTAGGTGAGGGATCATGTTTCTTATATGATTTGTGTTAGTTAAAACTAGCTCGGAAGGTGTTAGCCTTGCATGTTTCAACATATGTATTGCAAGTTAACTCCGACGGAAGGTATTTAAGTAAATATAGTAAGGTGGTAATTGAGCTTAAAGTTGAAAGTTAAGTGTTAAGTTGAATAAAAGGGATTAACATTCAGAAATTGAAATAAAATAATTGAGCTGCTTGCTTGGCTTAATTGAGCTAGCAGCTGCGTCACCTACTTGAGCTATAATATAGTTAAAGGGCCCAAGTTTGATAGACCAGATTTACACTTATATTAATGGGCTCACTTGAAGCCCAAACTTATTAAATAAAAAAAATGTGAATGAAAGAAAGCCCAGCAGCCAAATTTGCCATTTGGCCCATTATGGATAAAGCCTAAGTGATACTAAGTAGGTGCATCACCTACTAAGATTTTTTTTACCATGTAATTGGCCAAGTGTGTACCACCTACTTGCATTAATCTGGCCCAAGTTGAATGAAAGAACAAAAGGAAAATGGACAGCCAAGGCCTAATAATCTTAAGTCCAAAAAGGCCCAAGTTAAAAGGCCAAGTAGGTGGGTCACCTACTTGACAATATATGGACCAAAATTGGCCAAGAAAGTCGGCGGCCATAGCACCTCCCTTTTAAAAAGATAAAGATCAAGTCTTTTTCTCCATTTTAAACTTGCAAAATTTTTAGATTCCTTAAGTTTCTTTCTTGGTCTCTCTTGGCTTCAATAAGCAGCCCTAAAACACCTTAGGGTTCTTGAGTATTGAATCATTTTCAAGTAAAAGTTTGAAGGAGAGTTTGAATTCTTGAAGTACAAGTTTAGAGGATAAATTTCCATAATTAAGGTAAGATTACATCCCATTTGTTTTTCTCTCTTTGAATACATATTTGGAGTGGAGAATTTTGTATATATTATCAAGAATTCATGGATTGTGATAAATCCTTGAGTCAATATTCTCCTACTATGTTGAAAGATTTGAGATTGATAGTGGTTGCCTTATGAATATTGTTGTTGAGGGAAGCTTGGGTATCTTGGGAGAGGATGTATGAAGTTGTATTAATGTGTAGAGGAAGGGGGTGGTGGTTCACCGTTTGTGTAAGGGTTGTATGGGCCTGCTTTTCGTCAAATATTTTAGCTACTGTTTTCGAGGGCCTTAATGTGATTAGCTGCTGACGTTAGCTTAATCATGACTTATGTTGTAGATTAGCACCCAAAAAGGAAGGCTGAATCGTGATAGTGGTATTGGTCAGAAAATAAGGTATGTAAGGCTATTCGATTCTATATTCCTTGGCATGAAATCTGACACCTGTAATTAATATCAATGAAGTGAATCTCCTAAGTTCTATTCCTAGTAAAAGAAACAATAGCAGCGTACTGACTCCAAATATCTAATTATATCCCTCCCCTCATCCTAAGTACATAGAACTACTTTATTATATGTTCACTACTCTATACTTGTGTAATTATCCCCCTTGTGCTGTTATAGAAATGGTATTTGCGAAAGAAAGTTTGGTGAATCACTTTCCTAGTCAATTGAAGTCAATTGTGCCATTAAGCTCTTAAAGTAATGTGTTGATGTTACATAGCTCCTTATGTCATTGTTACTGCCTCAAAGTATTATTTTTTCATGTCTTCTTCTACTAGTCCGTATTTCCATATCTCCAAGATGATTATGACCACCAAAACAACATCTCAAAAGTGTTATGATTATCCAAAGAACAATCCCAAAAGAGTTCTGAACTAATAAACAGCAATCTCAAATATTAAAGAATCTAAGTGAAGAAATTTTTATAATTGCGGGAGGCAGCCCAGGGGCGAGAGCCTAGCATGGATCGATCCCTATCGGTATAGAAGGGTGGCAGCTCAGGGGCGAAAGCCTAGCATGGGCCGATCCCAAATTGTGTGATTATTTGGACCGCATCCCAGGGGTTAATATGCCTAGAATGGGTCATCCTATTCTACCATTGATCAGCTGGTCACTTGCAACACATGCCCTACAAAGATTAAAACGTATAGAAAAGTAAAGGAAAGAACGTAACTTACATGATCTCACAAGTGTAAATAAAGGTGGTCTTCTCTCCTAATCTATGCACTCATACCTTGCAACTTGATTTCATTTGAGCTCTCGTACTACATATGCTATTCCCTTACATATTAAGTACATTTTTTGTACTGACGTCCCTTATTAGGGACGCTACATTTCATGCTGCAGGCACAGGTACTCGAGCTAGTAGACCTCCTCAGTAGGAGCACACGACACTCTGCTACTTTTTGTGAGCTCCAAGTTGATTCGGAGCTTTATGGAGTCCTTGGTAAATTCATTTTGGTATTGTATTGTAGTTAAGGGTAAGGCGGGGTCTGTCCCAACCTACTCTAGTCTTCTATCTTTAGAGGCTTTGTAGACGTATGTACATGGTTCAGTTGTGTATTAAGGAGTTGTGGCCTCAACGGTCAAGTCTTGTATATAACTTTTGGATCTACTTATTGTTTGTTTGCATCGTTGCGTCCTAGGTGAACTTGTCACAATTGTTATAGTTATATGCATAGTAAGAACATGTTACAGGTTGGTTCTCACGATCCTTTAGGGCATCGAGTGCTTGTCCCTCTTAATGGGTTTTGAGGCGTGACAAAAGTGGTATTAGAGCAGGTCATCCTAGCAAGTCTACAAAGCCGTGTCTGTGTAGAATCTTGCTTATGGATATGTTGTGCACCACATCCATAAACAGGAGGCTACGGGACATGTAGGAGTTGTCTCATTTCTTTTATTTAGTAGATCATGCAATAGAACCAATGTTGTAGGTGAATCATATCTAATTACTAAATTATTTTATTATAGCAAAGATGTCGGTTACGAGAAGAAGTAAAAGTAATGGTAAGCGAGTAGATGTGGCTGCCCAAGAAGGAACCAGCCAACCACCACCAAGTCAAGCTGTTCAAAATGGGGTTCAAGATGAGTCTCTATCGCAGACTTCCCCGATGCCTCCATCTCCTGAAGAACTAAGGAGGGAAGATGAACCTCAAGAACCCCCTATTAATGCTACCGAGCAAGATTTGAGGAATGCAGTCCAATTATTGACTCGTATAGTTGCTGGTCATGGACAAAGACAAGAAGGTCCAGTTGCAGGTACTAGTGATGTAGATAGATCTGTTGGAACACAGATACGTGATTTTCTTAACTTGGACCCTCCATCATTCACCGGGTCAGATCCTAATGAAGATCTGCAAGACTTTATAGATCAGATCAAACGAACTTTGGATATTATGCATGTAAGTGGTAAAGAAGCACTTGAGATAGTAGCATATTGGTTAAATGGTATAGCTATATTGTGGTATGAAGCTTGGAAGCAATCTAGGGGAACGGATGCACCTTCTGCTACGTGGAAAGATTCCAAAAAGGCATTCCTTGACCATTATCTTCCATTGGATATTCGAGAGGCCCGTGCGGATCAGTTCTTAAATCTCCACCAAGGAAATATGAGCGTGAGAGAGTATTTCTTAAATTCAATTCCTTGGCCAGATATGCTCCTAATGTAGTAGCTACCATGGAGGATAGAGTTCATCGATATGTGGATAGATTAGACTCATATTAAGTTAGAGACTGTACCATTGCTTCATTGAATAAAGATATGGATATAGCAAGGATGCAGGCCTTTGCGCAAAAGTTGGAGGATCAAAGGCAAATAAGAAGGACACAAGAGTCGGAAACAGCGCATTCTAAGAGGGCCAGATCCATGGGGCAGTTTGCACCATCCCAAGGTAAGTTTAGGCCTCGGTTCTCTAACAGACCACCTAGGCCATTATCTTTCTACTCTACAGCTAGTACTCCACCACAGTTTCAAGGGTTTAGGGGCAATCAGTTTGGGCAAAGACGTGAAAGACAAGGCTCACAAATAGTGGGTCATCAAGAGCAAGGAAGTACGAGCCAATCAAGGCCTCCTCGACAACCTTGTAAATAGTGTGGGAGGAATCATCTAGGTGCATGCACTTTTGGGACAGATGTTTGTTTTGGTGTGGCACACGAGGGCATATGATGAGAAACTGCCCTCATAGGAGCGTGGGTGGCATTGCACAGCCAACTAGATCAGTTGTTGCATCAAAATCATCATCTTCTTTTGGTAGAGGGCTATAGATGCCTACAGGTTGTGGTATAGGATCTAGGGGAGCTGCTAGTTCTAGTGGAGGTCAGAATCGCACATATGCACTAGAGGATCGACAAAATTCAGAAGCCTCGTCGGATGTGGTTACAGGTACATTGTCCATCTTTTCACATATTGTATATGAATTAATTGATCCGGGGTCTACACTATCATATATTTACACCATTGATTGCTGGAAAGTTCAAAAGAACACCAGAATTATTAGTGAAGCCATTTGAAGTGTCTACACCGATTGGTGAGTCTATTATAGCTAGAAGAGTTTATCATAATTACATTGTAACTGTTTGTGATCGCGATACATTGGCTAACCTTGTTGAGCTAGACATGGTAGATTTTGATGTTATAATGGGTATGGATTGGTTAGCTTCTTGTTATGCCACGGTAGATTGCCGAACTAAGATAGTGTATTTCCAGTTTCCAAAAGAGGTAGTCCTCGAATGGAAAGGTAATATTGGGGCGCCAAAAGGTAAATTTATTTCTTATCTTAATGCAAAGAAGATGATTTCCAAGGGATACATATGCCATCTGGTTAGAGTGAAAAATGTAGATGTGGAGCCACCAACCCTTCAATCCATTCCGGTGGTAAATGAATTTCCAGATGTGTTTCCTGAAGAACTCCCAAGATTGCCTCCAGAATGAGAAGTAGAGTTTGGTATTGATGTGCTTCCAGATACTCAACCTATCTCAATTCCTCCATATAGAATGGCTCCGGCAGAATTACGGAAGTTGAAGGAGCAATTACAAGACTTACTAGAAAAAGGATTCATAAGGCCTAGTGTGTCCCCATGGAGAGCACCAGTTTTATTTGTATGCAAATAGGATGGCTCGTTAAGAATGTGTATCGACTACTGGTAGTTGAATTAGGTAACGATTAAGAACAAATATCCCCTCCATAGAATTGATGATTTGTTTGATCAGTTACAAGGTGCTAGGTGTTTTTCAAAGATCGACCTGAGGTCAGGTTATCACCAAGTTAGGGTCAAGGACAAAGATATACCCAAGACAGCTTTCCGAACACGGTATGATCATTTTGAATTCTTAGTCATGTCATTCGGGCTAACAAATGCACCAGCAGCTTTTATGGATTTAATGAATAGAGTGTTCAAGCCATTTTTAGATGTGTTCGTGATAGTGTTCATAGATGACATTTTGGTGTATTCAAGAACGGAAGAGGATCATGCTAACCACTTGAGGCAGGTTTTACAAATTCCCCGTGATCGTAAACTGTATGCGAAGTTCTTTAAATGTGAGTTGTGGTTGAAATCTGTGGCATTCCTAGGTCATATTGTATCCGATGAAGGAATAAGGGTTGATAACCAAAATATAGAAGTCGTGAAAAACTATCCAAGACCTACAACGCCTACGGAGATACGTAGTTTTCTTGGATTGAAAGGTTATTACAGAAGGTTCATTGAAGGATTCTCTTCCATTGATGCACCCTTAACAAAGCTAACACATAAAGAAACCAAGTTTCAGTGGAGTGATGAGTGTGAAAGAAGCTTCCAAGAGCTGAAGAGTAAATTAATTTCTACACCTGTATTGGTACTTCTAGAAGGCACGAAAGGCTATGCAGTGTATTGTGATGATTCGGGAGTGGGCTTAAATTGTGTATTGATGCAGCATGGTAAAGTTGTAGCTTATGGCTCAAGGCAGTTGCGGCCACATGAGAAAAATTATCCAACCCATGATCTGTATCCTTTTAAAAGGGAGGTACTATGGCCGACTTGCCAATTTTTGGCCATATTTTGTCAAGTAGGTGACCCACCTACTTGGCCTTTTAACTTGGGCCTTTTTGGACTTAAGATTATTGGGCCTTGGATGTCCATTTTCCCTTTTTTCTTTTATTCAACTTGGGCCAGATTAATGCAAGTAGGTGGTACACACTTGGCCCAATTGCATGGTAAAAAAAGTCTTAGTAGGTGATGCACCTACTTGGTTTCACTTGGCCTTTATCCATATTGGAACATTGGTAGATTTGGCTTCTGGGCTTTCTTTCATTTTTATTTTCATTTAATAGGTTTGGGCTTCAACTGAGGTCATTAATATAAGCCTAAATCTGGTCCATCAAACTTGGGCCCTTTAACTATATTATAGCTCAAGTAGGTGATGCAGCTGCTAGCTTAATTAAGCCAAGCAAGCAGCTCAATTATTTTATTTTTTTTCTCAATGTTAATCCCTTTTCTTCAACTTAGCACTTAACTTTCAACTTTAAGCTCAATTACCACCTTACTATATTTACTTAAATACTTTCCGTCAGAGTTAACTTGCAATACACATGCTGAAACGTGCAAGGCATTACATCACCTTCCGAGCTAGTTTAAACCAACTCTAATCATATAAGAAACATGATCCTTCACCTACACTATAAGTATATGTCAAGTATAACATGAATAGAACTAGCATATACATAATACAGGGCATTACATCCTTACCCCATTGAAACATTCGTCCTTGAATGTTAGCAAGGTTGTCCAGCCTAAACAAGTTTAAGCCTAAGTTAGTACTACTATTAATCACATTGAACATATAGACTTATACTTACTTGTCAATGCCTCCACTAACATTTTGATCGTTCTCACCAGTCTGGAAGAGGAGAGGATACTTCAATTTCATTGCTTCTTCCGCTCCCCATGTAACTTCTTCTACTTGTTGGTTTCTCCATAGTACTTTTACAGAAGCTTCTTCTTTATTTCTTAACTTCCTAACTTGTCGATCCAGAATAGCAATGGGTACTTCTTCATAAGTGAGATCTCCCACAACTTGTATATCTTTAGTATGAGTAACACGAGATGGGTCACCTATGCATTTTCGAAGCATTGAGACATGAAACACCGGATAAACTGATGAAAGCTCTTGTGGTAGCTCCAACTCATATGCTCTTGGCCTACTTTTCAAATAATCTTATATGGCCCTATATAGCGTGGACTCAGCTTTCCTTTTTTATCAAACCTCATTACCCCTTTCATTGGAGACACCTTCAAGAACACCCAATCCCCTATAGAAAATTCTAGTCCTCTCCTTCTAATATCCGCATATGATTTATGTCGACCCTGAGATGTTTCTAGCCGTTGTTGTATCACTTTGACTTTCTTCACAGCTTGATGAACAAGATCTGGCCCAAATAAGGAAGTTTCACCTATTTCGAACCAGCCAATTGGTGATCTACACTTTCGACCATATAAAGTTTCATAAGGTGCCATTTTAATTCTTGAATGATAGCTATTGTTATAAGCAAATTCAATAAGTGGTAGGTGATCATCCCAGCTACCCTTGAAATCTAATATACAAGCTCGCAACATATCCTCAAGTGTCTGAATTGTACGTTCTACCTGGCCATCCGTTTGAGGGTGAAAGGTTGTACTTAAATTCACATGTGTTCCCAAACTCTTTTGAAACGACTTCCAAAAATTTGCAGTGAATTGAGATCCTCTATCAAATATTATAGAGATTGGCACTCCATGTAGTCGAACTATCTCTTTAATGTACAACCTCGCATACTCTTCCGCTGTATAAGTAGTCTTCATCGGCAAGAAGTGTGCTGCTTTGGTAAGTCTGTCAACTATTACCCATATGGAGTCAAACTTTTGGAATGAGTGAGGCAAACCAGTGACAAAATCCATGTTGATCATGTCCCATTTCCAAATTAGAAGTTCTATACGCTGTATGTAACCTACGGGCTTTTGGTGTTTTACTTTTACCTGTTGACAATTTTGACACTGAGCCACGAATTCTACAATGTTCTTCTTTATGTCCCCCCCCCCCACATTTCTTTCAAGTCATGATACATTTTAGTTGACCCCGGATGAACAGAGTATCTTGAATGATGTGCTTCCATCATGATCCTATTTCTTAATTTATCTATATTAGGTACACACAATCTGTTTTGACATAGAAGTACTCCGTCTTGCATAAGCTCAAATGCCTTTGTCATACCATGTAGTACATTCTCCTTAAGTTGTAAAAGAATTGGATCAGTGTACTGCTTCTCTTTAACCTCCACTACTAATGAGGATTCTGCCGCATTTTGCACAATAACCCCTTATCTTGAGATTCAAGAAGGCGAACGCCCAAGTTCGCTAGTTGGCACAGATCCTTAGTCATTCCTTGTCTTTCCACAGACTTCCCATAAGTGCTTGCCCTTATTTTACGGCTTAAAGCATCAGCTACCACATTAGCTTTACCAGGATGATATAAGATGTCAATGTCATAATAGTTTAATAGCTCCATCCACCTTCGCTGCCTCAGATTTAAGTCCCTTTGCTTAAAGATATATTGCAAGCTTGTGTGATCAGTGTATATGTAAATATGAACTCCATACAAGTAGTGGTGCCATATCTTCAAAGCAAACACAATTGCTGCTAGTCTAGATCATGCGTTGGATAATTATTCTCATGTGGCCGTAGCTGCCTTGAGCCATAAGCTATAACTTTACCATGCTACATCAATACACAACCGACGCCCACTCCCGAAGCATCACAATACACTGCATAGCCTTTCATGCCTTCTGGAAGTACCAATACAAGTGTAGAAGTTAATTTACTCTTCAGCTCTTGGAAGCTTCTTTCACAGTCATCACTCCAATGAAACTTGGTTTCTTTGTGTGTTAGATTTGTTAAGGGTGCAGCAATGGAAGAGAATCCTTCAACGAACCTTCTGTAATAACCTGCCAATCCAAGAAAACTACAGATCTCCGTAGGCGTTGTAGGTCTTGGCCAGTTTTTCATGGCTTCTATCTTCTGGTTATCAACCCTTATTCCTTCATCGGATACAATATGACCTAGGAATTCCACAGATTTCAACCAGAATTCACATTTAGAGAACTTTGCATACAATTTACGATCACGGAGAATTTGTAAAACCTGCCGCAAGTGATTAGCATGATCCTGTTCCGATCTTGAATACACCAAAATGTCATCTATGAACACTATCACGAACACATCTAAAAATGGCTTGAACACTCTATTCATCAAATCCATAAAAGCTGTTGGTGCATTTGTTAGCCCGAATGACATGACTAAGAACTCAAAAAGACTGTACCGGGTTCGAAAAGCTATCTTGGGTATATATTTGTCCTTTACCCTCACTTGGTGATAACCTGACCTCAGGTTGATCTTTGAAAAACACCTAGAACCTTGTAACTAATCAAACAAATAATCAATTCTAGAGAGGGGATATTTGTTCTTAATCGTTACGTTATTCAACTGTCGGTAGTCAATACACATTCTTAACGAGCCATCCTTTTTGCGTACAAATAAAATTGGTTGTAACGGCCTGTATTTTTGTATGTGGTAGTTCTATTCATGTTATACTTGACATATACTTATAGTGTAGGTGAGGGATCATGTTTCTTACGCTTAGTGTTGGTTTAACAACTAGTGGAAGGTGGATATAATGCTGCCCGTTTTCCGCATATGTATTGCACGTTAACCTCCGATGGAAAGTATTTACGTAATTCTTTGTAGTAAGGTGGTAAGTTGAGTAGTAGCTGCCTCACCTACTTGATCATATTATAGTTTTAAAGGGCCCAAGTTTGATTGACCAGATTTAGGCTTCTTTTAAGGGCTCATTTGAAGCCCAAACCTATTAAAGAAAATGTGAATGAAAGAAGGCCCAACAACCAAATCTGCCAATTGGCCATTATGGATAAAGCCCAAGTGAAACTAAGTAAGTACATGACCTCCTAAGAATTGTTTTACCATGTTATTGGGCCAAGTGTGTACCACCTACTTGCACTAATCTGTCCCAAGCTGATTAAAAGAACAAAGGAAAAATGGACAGCCAAGGTCCAATAATATTAAGTCCAAAAGGGCCCAAGTTAAACGGACAAGCAGGTGGGGCACCTACTTGACATTATATGGACCAAAATTGGTCAAGAGTGTCGGCCATAACACCTCCTTTTTCAAAGGATAAGGATCAAGTCTTATTCTCCATTTTGAACTTGCAAAAAAATTTCAGATTTCCTAAGTTCTTTCTTGGTCTCTCTTGGCTTCAATAAGCAGCCCTAAAACACCTTAGGGATTCTTGAGTGCTGTCTCATTTTCAAGTAAGAAGTTTGAAGGAGAGTTTCAATTCTTGAAGTACAAGTTTAGAGGATAAATTTCCAGAATTAAGGTAAGACTTCAACCCATTTGTTTTCCTCTCTTTGATCATGTTTGGATTGGAGAATTTTGTATATATTTATCAAGAATTCATGGATAATGATAAATCTTTGAGTCAATTTTCTCCTATTATGCTGAAAGATTTGAGATTGATAGTGGCTGCCTTATGAATATTGTTGTTGAGGGCAGTTTGAGTATCTTGGAAGATGATGTATGAAGTTGTATTAATGTGTGGAGGAAGGGTGTGGTGGTTCACCATTTATGTAAGGGTTGTATGGGCCTGATTTCCATCAAAATTTTAGCTACTGTTTTCGAGAACCTTATTGTGATTAGCTTGCTGCTTGTTAAGGCTTAATCATGACTTATGTGTAGATTAGCACCCAATAAGGAAGGCTGAATCGTGATAGTGGGTATTGGTCATAAATATAAGGTTATGTAAGGCTATTCGATTCTTTATCCTTTTGGCATGAAATCTGCCCCTGCAATTAATATCAATAAAGTGATTCTCATAAGTTCTATTTCTAGAAAAGAAAGCATGGTGGCAGCGTACTATCTCCAAATAGCTAACAATATTTCTTTCCCCATTCTAAGTACATGGAACTACTTCATTATATGTTCACTACTCTATACTTGTGTAATTTCCCCTTGTGCTGTTATAGAAATGGTATTTGCAAAAGAAAGTTTGATGAATCCTTCTCCTAAGCCAATTGAAGTCAATTGTGCCATTAAGGTCTTAAAGTAAGGTGTTGATGTTTCATAGCTCCTTATGTCATTGTTACTGCCTCAAAGTATTGTTTTCATGTATTCTACTACTGTTCCGTAATTTCATGTCTCCAAGATGATTATGACCACCAAATCAACATCTCAAAATGTTACGATTATCCAAAATAACATCTCAAAAGAGTTATGAACTGATTAACAATAATCTCAAAGATTAAAGAATCTAAGTGAAGAAATCTATTTAATTAAGGGTGGCAGCTTAGGGGCGAAAGCCTAGCATGGGCCGATCCCTATTGGTATAGAAGGGTGGCAGCTCAGGGGCGAAAGCCTAGCATGGGCCGATCCCAAGTTGTGTAATTATGAGGACCGCATCCCAGGGGTTAATACGCCTAGCATGGGTCATCCTCTTCTACCACTGCTCAGCTGGTCACTTGTATCACATGCCCAACAAAGATTATAACATACAAGAAGGTAAAGAAAGAATGTAGCTTACTTGATCCCATAAGAGTAAGCAAAGGTGGTCTTCTCTCCTAATCTATGCACCCTTATGTTGCTACTTGATTTCATTTGAGCTTTGTATTACATATACTATTTGTCTTACATATTCAGTACATTTTTTGTACTGACGTCCTGTATTGGGGACGCTGCATTTCATGCTGCAGGCTCAGGTACTCCAGCTAGTAGACCTCCTCAGTAGGAGCACTCAAAATTCTGCTACTTTTGGTGAGCTCCAAGTTGATTCGGAGCTTTATTAAGTCCTTGTTAAATTCGTTTGGTATTGTATCGTAGTTAAGGGTAAGGCGGGGTCTGTCCCGACCTACTCTAGTCTTCTATCTTTTAGAGGCTTTGTAGACGTATGTACATGGTTCAGTTGTGTCTTAAGGAGTTGTGGCCTCAACGGCCAAGTCTTGTATATAACTTTTGGACCTACTTACGTTGTTTTGTATCGCTGCATCCTAGGTTAACTTGTCACAATTGTTATAGTATATGCACAGTAAGAACAGGTTGCAGGTTGGTTCTCTCGGGCCTTTAGGGCATCGGGTGCCTGTCCGTCTTAATAGGTTTTTAGGCATGACACAACACTAGAGCGGAAGTAAGCCTATCCTTTAAGATTTGGAAGCTTCTTTCACACGCCTCCGACTACTCAAATTTCATACTCTTTTAGGTCAAGGTAGTCAAGGGAGATGTAATTGACCGCAATACCATCCACAAACCTCTTATAATATCATTCGAGACCCAAAAAGCTTCTAATGTCTATTGGAGTCAATGGTCTGGGCCAATTCTTTACCGCCTCGGTTTTCCTTGGATCAACCTCAACTCCCTAACTAAAGATGATATGACCAAGAAACGCCACCGACCTAAACCAAAACTCACATTTGCTATACTTGGAAAATATTTGGTTTTTCTTAAGAACTTGCAACAACACATCTCAAATGATGCATGTGCTCACTCTCATTTTTCGAATATACCAAGATGTCGTCAATGAAGACAATGACAAATGAATCTAGGTAACTTTGAAACACCCTATTCATGAGGTCCATAACGCTGTTGGGACATTAGTGAGACCAAAGGACATTACTAAGAACTTATAGTGACCATATCTAGTTCGAAATGACATTTTTGGTATATCCTCCCATCTCACCCTAAGTTGGTGATACCCCGATCTCAAGTCAATCATAGAAAAGTAGCTTGCCCCTTGGAGCTGATCAAACAAGTCGTCAATCCTAGGGAGAGGATACTTCTTCTTAATAGTGACTTTATTGAGTTGGCGATAATCAATGCACATTCTAAGGGACCCATCCTTCTTCAAAAACAATACTGGAGCACTGCAGGGAGAAATGCTAGGTCTAATAAAGCCTTTGTCTAGAAAGTCTTTGAATTGAGCCTTCAACTCTTTCAAATAGGCTGGAGTCATCCAATAAGGAGGAATTGAAATGGGGTTGGTATCCGGTAGCAACTTAATGCAAAAATCAAATTACCGTTCAGGAGGGATTCCAAGAAGATCATTAGGGAAAACCTTTGGAAATTTCCTTACTACGGGGACTAACTCAATGGGAGGATTTTCGGAGTAGAAATCTTTGACTCTTACAATATGGTATTAACACCCTTTTGAGATCATCTTACAAGCCTTAAGACAAGAGATGATACGACCTCTAGGAATAGAATTTCCCCCCTTCTACTCTAAGACAGGTTCATTTGGAAAATTGAACTTGACAATTCTTGTTCTACAATCAATGGAGGCAAAACAATCATGCAACCAATCCATCCCCAAAATGTCACCAAAATCGACCATATTAAGTTCTACTAATTCAACATGAGTATTCAGAAACATTATTGGACAATTTCAATATACTCTCTTTGCAACCACCGACTCACCTACCGGGGTAGTTACCATAAAATGTTCATTTAGGTTATCGGGGAAAATATCAAACATCCTAGCTATCAAGGGAGTAAAAAAAGATGATGTAGCACCTGGATCAAGTAAAGCATAAACATCAATAGAAAAGACCTGTAACATACTGTCACCACATCAGGAGAACTCTCTTGTTCACCCCGAGAGAGAAGACCATAAAAGAAATGCTTCTTTGGAGCATCCACATTAGAACCACTAGCCCACTTCCTTTATCTTGCTCCTTTAAATTAGGGCAATCCCTAATCTTGTGGAAACTTTTGCCACACCCAAAGCAATTGTCCATCCTAACAAGGCAATCACCATAATGTTTCTTGCCACACTTTACACAAGTTGGCTTCTTAGCTGGTGAACTAGTACCTCTTCCCTTTTGAGACTTAGGGTTAGACACCCTATTATCACGAGCCTTGGGAAATTTTTAAGGAACTTGATTGGATAATCTCTTCTTGAATCTAGGATTGTCTTGAATTTCCAACCTCCCCTTTGAAACACCACCATCATAAGACTTGACCCTCTAGGCCTCTCTATTCTTTCTCTTAACCTAGTTTCTTCCACTTGTTGAGCATGAACCATGAGATGAGAGATATTCAAATTATGATAAAGCATAGCCGAATGACATTCTTTTACCAAGTCTTCAGACACCCCCGTAAGAAAATGACTCATCTCATCCCTTGGGTTTGACAGCAAGGATAAAGCATACTTGGACAATTTAGTAAATTTAAAGGATTAGTCAAGTACACTCATACCTCCTTGATGAAGGTTGATAAATTCTTCCACCTTAGCTTCCCTCAACTCTCTAAGAAAGAACCTATCAAGGAAATCCCTCTTGAACATCTCCCAAGTTACCGGTCCACTGTAACATCAGGGAAGTACCCCCTAGACGTAACCAGTGTCGTCGTCGTCGAGGAGGAATCAGACTAGCCTCTTCGCATTCATCAATATATTCATAGGTTAAAAATGCAGAAAATTTAAAACTTTTTATCTGCATCTACTTCATGAGGTTTACTTAGACCTTCGCTTACACATAATATGTTTATAGCGAGTATACATAGACTCCTTATATAAGAAGATTACATAGTCTTCTACTTTTATGACACATATACATATAGGAAACACAATATAGTCTTAACAGGGATGTCTCATATTAAACTATCCAGACGGAATCGAACCATATGGGCACAAACCATTACACAATGCATAAATGCCACTTAGTGCTTCAATAAATCTTGAAACAAGTAGAATGAAATGATCTTTTTTAGACTAGACAAAGAAAAATAACTAGAGTAAAAACAAGGCATCATCCTCGGACATGAGGACATACCCACTTGGAGAATGATTCCAAGCCTTCCTTGCAAATGGCCACAATCTCCTAACAGACAGAACCTAAAATGTTGGGAAATAGGTATAAATAGGGTTAGCACATCACTTGTACTAAGTATGGAATCATCTGCACATATAACATACAAAGCATGCCAAAATGGTACATTTATTCAAAAGCATGCAAAGTCACTTTGAAAAGACCTTATGCACATTCAAGAACCAATAAAAGTCAATAAGCACATATTTCTTATGTCAAGACCATGTATATTACAAGACCAACAATATCAATTTTAGTCAAGTCAACATGCATATCGACATAATTGAGCACATAGTTAAGACAACTCTAACATCAAGTAATAATATTACCAAGCATGAATAAGAGTTCATAACATCATAACCTAAGCAAGATTGTTACTCATGAACCCCAATTCAGTCCACTAGTGCAATGACTATGTAAGGCCCCATAACCTTTCTCAATCAACAAAACCAAACAAGGACCATACGCAATGCCTAACTTTTCATACCATAACATCAAGCATAATCATCATCATATCTAGCAACGGAGACCAAGTACAGATTCATAAGTGAAACCAATATTGCATAATGTCATTAACATGTAAGATCAACATATACATATCATTTACATGTATAAGAATATAAGTACATAAGTGCATCCTTCTAAGACTTCCCTCAAGGCTAACTAGTACAATGTATAGGTAGAGTCCCATACCCCTACCTAGACTAAGCCAAACCCCTTAGGCCATACTAGTTAGAGTTCACTTTATTATTTCATTTTACCCTTGGTAATATCGTTCCTTAACCGACATAGACCACATGATCTAATGTGGAATCCGGTGTCATGGAATTCCACACAGAAAGAAGGTGTACTACTTGCCAAGGTGGTACCAAAATATGAGCATAGCCTCTATGTGGATCCACTAGCTAGTATTCATATGGGGGAAACATAGTTCAAGAATCAGGAGATGTTTTTGGGACCTTCTTTATGCTCCATACATTATAGTCTACAATCTCATGAGTACAATAGTGAACCTACCTTCCCTATGTGGGAAGAGACACTCCTCACTCTAGTTCACTCGGTGCTAAGCTAGAGTCCCTTTTGAAATGTATTTACTCAATAATCATAACTTAGTTTAGGTCATAGAGGTCTTCTCCTTATATGTTCATACTCATTAGCTCAGTAGGAATTCCATTTCAATAATTCACACATGTGAGGTTAGCATATTTACATCACCATATCATAATAAGGCACCTAGGAAATTCATCACCAACCTTATATAATTATAATAACGCACCTAGGCAATTCATCACCAACCTTATATAATTATAATAACGCACCTAGGCAATTCATCACAAACCTTATATAATTACATTCTAGCGTATAACTCACAAGGCATAAATAAAGACATTTCAATTCAACATCATACCAAACATAATCAATATTATCATAAGGTGTACTTAGATAGAACTTCATCACTAAACAAAATTAATCATATTGAAGTAAAGGTTTGAGATTACAAAGACTTACCCAATCTCCTTCATAAGTCATCATCCATAGTTTCAACATCAACCAATCAATTCCACCCAACAATAGGTGTAACAACATCATACAATAGTAATCTATACAATACTAAGACAATTGTATCATCACTATCCCAAATAAACTTCAATTCATAACCTAGGGTTTAAGGAAGAAAGGTTCATCATGAATTCTTCAACAACAAGGTCTAATACCAACAATACATGTCCCTAGGCAATCCATAAATTGAACAGGACAGTTACAACAATCAAGACATTCATAATTCCCCTTCAATTCGTGAGTAAGAACCAAGATTAGGGGAAATTTGGGAAAGGACATGAGCTATACAAAACATAATTAATCATCAATTTTGACTTTAGAAGCAAACCCATTTGTAGAGAAAAACCCTAAGAATTTGTGTAATTAAGATTCAACTTTGAGAGGACCGCTTGGGGAAAGGAATCCCAAGAGTGAAGAACCCATACCTTAATGAAGCTTTTCCCACGAAAGTTGAGTGAAAAACTTGGAAACTTTGTCTTCTTCCTCAAGATTCTTGTTCTTCATTGGAGGATGAATGGTGAGAGAGAAAGTAGAGAGAAGTGGGAGCAATTTGGTTTTCAATATGTGTTTGAGTTTTGGAGTGGGAAATGAATGAAAATTGACCTAAAGTCAATATATAGTGCACCCCCAAACTACCCAAACCACCTCTAATTAAGTTTGACTTCCAAAAAGTGAAGTTCAACTTAACTTAACTATGAAACCCCGTCCATCTCACTCCCTACTTCATAGTCCATGAAGTGCCTGATGTACCATGGTGGTGGCCGTGGAGTGGTGAGGCAGTAGCTCCCTTAAACGACCACCTCCACTTTTCCCTCTAAAGAAACTTCACGAGCTAGCTTGACCCCCTCCGTGAAGATGCACCACAGCCCCGTTAAGTGGCTCGTGGTGCTCTTGGGCAGTATCTCCCCAACGCCTCACCAAACTCCCCTCAGTTGGCTAAGGCATTTTCACGGCAGCCTGCCCCCTTTCGTCAAGTTCACCACGAGTCATGAAGAGCCTCGTGGTGTATTGGAAATTAGCTAGGTCCAAATATCTCTTACCCTTCTTATCTAAGTCATCTTTACCAGCTCCACACCTTGGCCATGGTCATACTCATGAAGAGTGAGGCAGTAGCCTCCTTTCTTAGGCAGCCTTGGCCTCTTGGCTTTGGCTTGCCCTTGAAGGTTGGCACTCCACACTTGGCCTTGCTTCCTTATACCCCTTCTTATGAACCTATGTCAATCCTCATTACCTCACAATGATTAACCCTATATGTCCCTCTTTAAGATCATCAAGGCACCACACTATTCCAAGTTACAAGTTCACAGGACGTCGTGGACGTCCCGTGACGTTTTAACTCCAACACCTTCTAAATGATTTATATTCACTATTTTAGGCCTAATAACAGTGTTAGAAACCTTAGACACTCATGTGAGGATCTAGATTAGATTTTAGACTTTCCAAGTATTTGTCACATTATCCCACCCCCTTAGGAACTTTCATCCCCGAATGACACAAAAATTCTTTTGAAGGGAAATGATAGAATCAAAACTAGCAACCAAACCAACAACATAATATCAAACATGAGTTACAACTCCAATCAACATAATCTACATAATCAACATGGCATTTACTCATAGCAATTCAAAACTTCAATTACCACGCATGGGAACTCAAAATCACAACATGAGAAATTTCCTTCTTACAATAATATGAGCTTAACACACCAATAAAGAGTCAATTATGCCAAAATTCAATCTATCAACATGCTCTTTATCATTTCATGAAGTCAAAAACATACCAAGTAGACAATAAGAGCAACATTGAGCAAAGAGCATTTTCATATGAAACTTCTTTTTAGCAAAAACCTTTATCATAAATATGCACATCCTTGCAAAACTAGTCAATTTCAATTTATTCATTATATTCATTATTATTAGGAACAACTAACCTTATTCAACAAAGAGATGAGGTAACGTGACTTGTCGGCCTTGGCATCCCATGTTGCTCCGTCAACTAGGTGGTTCTTCCATAATACCTTTACGGAAGCCACCTCCTTGTTCCTTAACTTCTTCACTTGTCTATCAAGAATTTCAACCGGGACCTCCTAATAGGAGAGGTTCTCTTCTATAGCTAGACCCTCATTAGGAAGAATGGACTCGGGATTACCAATACACTTCTTACGAATGGAGACATGGAACACCGGATGAACCGAAACCAATTCACTAGGTAATCTCAACTCATATGCAATCTTTCCAACACTTTACAAAATTTCATCGGGACCCACATAATGAGGACTCGACTTCCTTTTTTCGCCAAATCTCACCACTCTTTTCATGGGTGAAATTTTTAGATATACCTTATCACCCTCTTCGAACACTAAGTCCCTTCTCCTATGGTCGGCATACGACTTCTAGTCACCACCCTAAAGAACCCCCTAGAAGCTAGGGATAACCCTCAGATCGTGACCGGGCGTACTTGACCCTTTGGGGACTCATATAAGCCTTTTAAATATCGTTCATTACATAAGACATGAAAAGTAGTGCGGAATTTAAAACTTTTCACGAATAATTAAATAAGGGAAGTCTTTCATAAATATTAAGAGAATCTCAGCGTCACAAGCCAACTTAAAGACACAACATAATATCTTAGGGACACGACCCTGTACATTAAAAGAGAGATACACAATAAGTTTTTAATAAGAAACTAAGAAAAGGACTATGCCCTCGAATATATGAGGACATAGTTTGTCTTGAGAGGAACTTTCCCAAGCTTCACCTTCAAACCTTCAAAAGCTTCCAACCTATATTTATAGCGTATAGAAAAGTATGGGGTTAGTACAAAACAATGTACTAAGTATGGCATATGCAAAATCATGTAAAAAGGGACATTTTTAGTAAAATAAGCTTTCATTCCAAATAATTATAACATTCATGAATTTAAAAGAAAAACAACACAAGAAACATCATTTAACACTTAAAGAAGGATTACCATAATTTTAACCAAAAAGGAGCACTTACAGTGAACTTACCAAACTTTACAATAAGCCTATTTTTGACTTAACAGTGAACTACTAAGACTCCAACAATGTTGAACTTCCAAGGCCAAGCAAAGAGGAAGTGAACTCATTTTTGTATGAGTTTCCCTAACTAAGGATTAGACTAAGACTCACCAAGGTAAGACATGAAGGAAGTTACATATGCCTCCTTCAATACACACCAAAGCGATCCTCAAGAGTACCCTATTCGGCTTACTCACCTCGGGAAAACAAGCCCCCAATCAATGACAAGAAATTAGATGAACACCCAACAAAACACCAAAGACTTCTATTTCGGAATGCCTACTTAGTTCAATGAGTAGATGGCGTCCCATACTACCACCTACCCTAAGTAGTACACTCTTTTAGAAGGTTTGGCACCAAGTCTTCCCTTTCAGAAGGTCCTACTTAGTGCAATGGAAAGATAGCATCCCATAACACCACCTACCCTAAGTATCACGTTCTTTTAGAAGACTTAGTTCATTAAAGTCACAAAAGTATCACATTCTTATAGAACACTTAGTACTTTCATTACGTTTTTTGGGGTTAGCTTAACCGACAAAGACCATGAGAGCTAGACATGGAATCCCGATATTAACCCCTATCAGATGAGGGATCCTCACTTGCCTAGAGTAAGGTCATACTTCTTAGCTTTTACATGGTTTTCCCAATAGCTACACCTATGCGGGCACATAGTTAAGGGATAAGGAGATTTCTACTAAATAACTCATTCTCTACTAACGAGGAGTACTCATCTAAAGAGGTACATCGGAATACAACATCTCAACTCACGAAGTGTAATCCACCTCTTCTTTATATCCTCTCGGTGCTAGGCATAACTCCCCACGGATTCTCAACATTATATACTATAGGCTAAGGATAACTTGTGAATACCACATCTCAACTCACGAAGGGCATTTATCCTCAAACCTACCTTAGAAAGCTCATTAGTAATAGTGAGGTTGCTAGTAAACACTTCATCTCAACTCACGAATAGTGTTCACCCTAAATCTCCCCTTTTGACTTAACTTGTCTTCTTTCAAACATTCAAGTGTGATTGTGTGTGTGAGAATGTCAACACACCATGCACATAAGCATAATTTCATTCACATTTCGTTCTATACATGCTTAGACTTTCTTTCATCACATCACACACTTTAACATACTTTACATGATCATATAAGTCATTTAGGCATACTCTCTAGCCTACTTCACATAATAGCCTCATAAAGCACATTTAACAAGAATAACATCATTTTCATTCTTACTTCACCTAACAAGTCTTTATGGACTCATTCACAATACACAAGTAGCTTTACATTCATATAAGTCATTTAGACATAATATCTAACACACTTCTCATAATAAGCTCCATAAGCCACATTATATAGACTAACATCAATATCATCTTACTTGACATAATAAGCCATCATGGACTTATTCACAATAAACAAGTAAATTCACATCCTTACAATTCAAGTAAACACCGCCACCAAGAAGGTGGACCATACCACTCAATAGCATTTCGAAATTAAAGCTAAACAACATAACCAACTTACCCTTTTCTCCAAGCTTTCATCACCTATAACATTTTACTCAATATTTCATCATAAGTTAGCCCTTTGGGCAGTAGCTCAACATCAATATCGACATAAGGAAACCAAAGTTCAAAGACTACAAAGTCATGCTCATTTAGACCATTTCTTAAGCCAACATTTAATAAAAAGCTTTAACATGATTTCATTGAAGTTTTAGTCTTAAAATCATCAACTAACATTAGAATAATCATTAATAATTCATTTAAAACATTTTCAATCAAGACCCATATTTGAAGTTGAAAATAGTAGAAGCTAGGGTTGAAACCCCCTTTTTCAAAATTCATTAGAAGGGACTCTTTAAATGGAAGAGAGTTCAAGGATGGATACCATACCTCACACCACAATTTTTTTTTATGAAGAAATGCCCACCAACAGCCCTCCTAGTTCCTTCTTGAGTTCTAGCTTTCACGGTGACTTGAGAGAGTCTTCTAAGAGAGAGGGGTTTTGGGTTTTAGGAAATACAGTCTAAAATTAGGTATTAGGGTTTGGAACACTTTAATATACCTAAATAACCCTAAAAATAACTCCCTAGGGTCATAAAAGACTTGGGGTGAATATACCAAACACCCCAAGACTTTACAGGAAACTTACAGCTTTTGGGGCAGTCTCATAGAGGGACCAACCAATGGACCGTTGGTGGGTTATCGTTGGTTGATACTTAGCACCATTTTAAAGTACGCCATCCTTCCTTGCAGGTCCAATCGACTCCCTTAGTCGACAGACCAATGGTTGACCAACGGACCATCCTTTGGGTCGTCGTTTGGTCACTCTTTTGGCAGTTTGGTCCAAGTCTTGGGCCCTTCTTTAGGGCCCTCTTGTGGGTCCTAGGTGGGGTCGTACTCGAACGATGGACCCCTAAACTAATTCATCTAGGTTTTCTTAACATATCATACAAGCTTCAAGCAAAACGAACTCGTAAAACTCACTCAAACACATTGACACACAAATACTTTCTAAGGCACACCTTCCGAATGTCATGGACGTTCTTGGTCGTTTGACCTCCAAACTTAACCAAACTTCACACACTGCCTAAGAACGCTAAGGTAACTCATTTTAACACAAAATTCACTCAATAAACATTCACGAAGCTCTAGTTCACCTTATTTTGTTTTAGGGCGTAACATTCTCCCCTACTTGGAATAACATTCGTCCTCGAATGACACTTAAACTTTAAGAACAACAAGGACTCACTTAGAATCACATAACACATTGAATTCATGATCAAAACATCCAAAAATCAAAGCATCAACTAGCAAGGAGCATCAATTCACACTTTCAAACACTAGCAACATAAGCAACTTTTGCCAAACTTCACAAAGTCAAAATTCATTCTTAACTTTCTCTTATGGAGGAACTACCTTCTCCAAAATTAAACATGCTCATATACAACACTTTTTAACACATTGAAACTTCAATTCAAGACAAACCAATTTTCTTCAAAAATGAGAAACTATACACAGACAACTTTACAAAACTTCACAAATTCAATGACTTTCATTTCTTTACTTATGGAGGAACTACCTTCTCCAACATTAAACATGCTCATAAACATCATTTCTAAACACATTGAAACCATTGTTCTTGAAAAATGCATTTTTCTCAGAATTTGAACTTCTTTATAGTGTCAAATGCTTAAGATTTCTATAATGCACCTTTTAAAGCAACTTTAACAGATGGCATAAAAATATGAGCGACAAGACCATTCTATCTTACTCCAAAGAGACTTAGTAAGTTATGCTAAGTGCAATGTGAGAGTAGCATCCCATACTACCACTTCCACTTAGTGACCCTTGAGGATTCTCTTGGACTAAATACCCTACATGCAATTCTACTCAACATTCATCATGCAAAACTTAGTTTAACTTGCTCCTTTAACATTAAACCTTATGTCATCTAGCTTCATATGCAATACAACATAACTCATACTATTATGAAAGACTCTTAATCATTACCAAACTACTAAGGATTTGGTCTCAAGCTTGAATAAGAATAAAAAGGAAAGATGAGGATATCAACTAACTTTCTACTAAACTCATTCTCCCCTACTTAGGGTAAAGCCATCTTCAAGGTGTCACACTTCAAAGAACCATTAAGCCTCTCACAAGGTAGTAACTCACACCACCCTCAACTCATGCACCATCAAGACCAACATCAACTCTACTAGTCAAGCATAACACTCTCATCTTAGGGTTCAAGCCTAGACAATCTTTCTTAAACACCACCTCATTCAACTCTTAGGAACCCCTTAAATCAAACTCATGGAATTAAACTCCCTTACTATGTATTCATACCACATTTCTCCCTTAGGGTAAACCTGCACAACAACTTCAACTCATCACAAGAACAACTATGGAACATTAACCACACAAGAGAGTTGCCTTCAACTACTACAAAATCTCCACATTCTCTCAACACTCCTCAAATTTTCACCTTAAAGCTTTCTACCATCATTGAACATATTCTCAAGATAACTCATTTGTTCTCAAAGGAACTTTATTCAATCATTATACCCTTACCATGTTTAGAACTACATCACCATACAATTTCTCATCACAATACTTCCAACCTCATAAGTCACACATAGCCATAAATGGCTTCACATCACAACTCTCAAAACTAGCCTTCACATTTACTCTTCTAGCCACCAAATCATCATAAGCATCAAAACTCACCCTTTTATCTCCCTAAAAATTAGAAACATCTCCCTTTCCAAGCAATTACACCTAGAAAACCATCGGACAAAGGAGAAGAAGAGAGAGAACTTATAGAGGTAAGTTATATGTCACGATACAAGAGTAATGAAGAAAGTGACACTCTATCGTCCTATAGCCTCTTGTCCATGGATGTGTCGTGATTCACATCAATGACCAAGATACTACAAGACGTGGCTTGTGACACTTTTAGACCTTAAACTATTTCCCAAAACCTTATGATCTGATACCAAGTCTATCACGACCCTGAAGCACCCCCTAGAAGCTAGAGATAACCCTCGGATTGTGACCGGGCGTGCTTGACCATTTGGGGTCTCATACAAGCCCTTTAACTATCGTTCATTAAATAAGACATGAAAAGTAGTGCGTATTTTAAAACTTTTCACAAATAATTAAATAAGGGAAGTCTTTCATAAATATTTAGAGAATCTTATTGTCACAAGCCAACTTAAAGACACTACATAATATCTTAGGGACACGATCCTATACATTAAAAGAGAGATACATAATATGTCTTTATTAAAAATCTAAGAAAAGCACTATGCCCTCGAATATATGAGGACATACTTTGTCTTGAGAGGAACTTTCCCAAGCTTCACCTTCAAACCTTCAAAAGCTTCCAACCTATACTTATAGAGTATAGAAAAATATGGTGTTAGTACAAAACAATTGTCACGCCTCAAAACCCATTAAGACGGACAGGCACCCGATGCCCTAAAGGCCCGAGAGAACCAACCTACAACCTGTTCTTACTGAGCATATACTATAACAATTGAGACAAGTTAACTTTGGATGCAGCGATACAAACCAACGTAAGTAGATCCAAAAGTTATATACAAGACTTGGCCGTTTAGGCCACAACTCCTTAAGACAAAACTGAACCATGTACATACGTCTACAAAGCCTCTAAAAGATAGAAGACTAGAGTAGGTCGGGACAGACCCCGCCTTACCCTTAACTACAATACAATACCAAACGAATTTACCAACGACTTAATAAAGCTCCGAATCAACTTGGAGCTCACCAAAAGTAGCAGAATTTCGAGTGCTTCTACTGAGGAGGTCTACTAGCTGGAGTACCTGAGCCTGCAGCATGAAATGCAGCGTCCCCAATACGGGACGTCAGTATGAAAAATGTACTGAATATGTAAGGCAAAAAGTATATGTAATACAAGGCACAAATGAAATCAAGTAGCAACATATGAGTGCATAGATTAGGAGAGAAGACCACCTTTGCTTACTCTTGTGGAATCAAGTAAGCTAGATTCTTTTCTTTACCTTCTTTGTATGTTATAATCTTTGTTGGGCATGTGATACAAGTGACCAGCTGATCAGTGGTAGAAGAGGATGACCCATGCTAGGCGTATTAACCCCTGGGATGCGGTCCTCATAATTACACAACTTGGGATCGGCCCATGCTAGGCTTTCGCCCCTGAGCTGCCACCCTTCTATACCAATAGGGATCGGCCCATGCTAGGCTTTCGCCCCTGAGCTGCCACCCTTAATTAAATAGATTTCTTCACTTAGATTCTTTAATCTTTGAGATTATTGTTAATCAGTTCATAACTCTTTTGAGATGTTATTTTGGATAATCGTAACACTTTGAGATGTTGATTTGGTGGTCATAATCATCTTGGAGACATGAAATTACGAAACAGTAGTGGAATACATGAAAACAATACTTTGAGGCAGTAACAATGACATAAGGAGCTATGAAACATCAACACCTTACTTTAAGACCTTAATGGCACAATTGACTTCAATTGGCTTAGGAGAAGGATTCATTAAACTTTCTTTTGCAAATACCATTTCTATAACAGCACAAGGGGAAATTACACAAGTATAGAGTAGTGAACATATAATGAAGTAGTTCCATGTACTTAGAATGGGGAAAGAAATATTGTTAGCTATTTGGAGATAGTACGCTGCCACCATGCTTTCTTTTCTAGAAATAGAACTTATGAGAATCACTTCATTGATATTAATTGCAGGTGGAAGATTTCATGCCAAAAGGATATAGAATCGAATAGCCTTACATACCTTATATTTATGACCAATACCACTATCACGATTTAGCCTTCCTTATTGGGTGCTAATCTACAACATAAGTCATGATTAAGCTAACATCAGCGGCTAATCACAATAAGGTTCTCCAAAACAGTAGCCAAAAATATTTGATGGAAATCAGGCCCATACAACCCTTACATAAATGGTGAACCACCACACCCTTCCTCTACACATTAATACAACTTCAAACATCATTTCCAGAGATACCCAAACAGCCCTCAACAATAATATTCATAAGGCAGCCACTAACAATCTCAAATCTTTCAGCATAATAGGAGAATATTGACTCAAAGATTTATCACAATCCATGAATTCTTGATAAACATATACAAAATTCTCCACTCCAAACATTATCAAAGAGAGGAAAACAAATGGGTTGAAGTCTTACCTTAATTCTGAAAATTTATCCTCTAAACTTGTACTTCAAGAATTCAAACTCTCCTTCAAACTTCTTACTTGAAAATGAGACAGCACTCAAGAATCCCTAAGGTGTTTTAGGGCTGCTTATTGAAGCCAAGAGAGACCAAGAAAGAAACTTAAGAAAATCTGAAATTTTGCAAGTTCAAAATGGAGAATAAGACTTGATCCTTATCCTTTGAAAAAGGAGGTGTTATGGCCGACACTCTTGACCAATTTTGGTCCATATAATGTCAAGTAGGTGCCCCACCTGCTTGTCCTTTTAACTTGGGCCCTTTTGGACTTAATATTATTGGACCTTGGCTGTCCATTTTTCCTTTGTTCTTTTAATCAGCTTGGGACAGATTAGTGCAAGTAGGTGGTACACACTTGGCCCAATAACATGGTAAAACAAATCTTAGGAGGTCATGTACTTACTTAGTTTCACTTGGGCTTTATCCATAATGGCCAATTGGCAGATTTGGCTGTTGGGCCTTCTTTCATTCACATTTTCTTTAATAGGTTTGGGCTTCAAATGAGCCCCTAAATATAAGCCTAAATCTGGTCAATCAAACTTGGGCCCTTTAACTATAATATAGATCAAGTAGGTGATGCAACTGCTAGCTCAATTACCACCTTACTATAATTACTTAAATACTTTCCATCGGAGTTAACTTGCAATACATATGCTAAAACGTGCAAGGCATTACATCACCTTCCAAGATAGTTTAAACCAACACTAATCATGTAAGAAACATGATCCCTCACCTACACTATAAGTATATGTCAAGTATAACATGAATAGAACTACCACATACAAAAATACAGGCCGTTACATCCTTCCCCCCTTGGAACATTCGTCCTCGAATGTTAGCATGGTTGTGCGGCCTAAACAAGTTCAAGCCTAAGCTAGTACTACTATTAATCACATTGAACATATAGACTTATACTTACTTGTCAATGCCTCCACTAACATTTTGATCATTCCACCAGTGTGGAAAGAGGTGAGGATACTTCAATTTCAATTGCTTCTTCGCTGCTTCCCATGTAACTTCTTCTACTTGTTGGTTCTCTCATAGAACTTTTCAGAAGCTAACTTCTTTATTTCTTAACTTCCTAACTTGTCGATCCAGAATAGCAATGGGTACTTCTTCATAAGTGAGATCTCCTGTAACCTGTACGTCTTCAGTAGGAGTAATACGAAATGGGGTCACCTACGCATTTCCGTAGCATTGAGACATGGAACACCGGATGAACTGATGAAAGCTCTTGTGGTAGATCTAACTCATAGGCTACTTGGCCAAGTTTTCGGATAATCTTATATGGCCCTATATAGCGTGGACTCAGCTTTCCCTTTTTACCAAACCTCATTATCCCTTTCATCGGAGACACCTTCAAGAACACCCAATCCCCTATAGAAAATTCTAGTCCTCTCCTTCTAATATCTGCATATGATTTATGTCGACTTTGAGCAGTTTCTAGCCGCTGCTGTATCACTTTGACTTTTTCCATAGCTTGATGAACAAGATCTGGCCCAAATAAGCCAGTTTCACCCGTTTTGAACCAGCCAATTGGTGATCTACACTTTCGACCATATAAAGCTTCATAAGGTGCCATTTTAATGCTCGAATGATAGCTATTGTTATAAGCAAATTCAATAAGTGGTAGGTGATCATCCCAGCTACCCTTGAAATCTAATATACAAGCTCGCAGCATATCCTCAAGTGTCTGAATCGTACGTTCTGCCTGACCATCCGTTTGAGGATGAAAGGCTGTACTTAAATTCACTTGTGTTCCCCAAACTCTTTTGAAATGACTTCCAAAAATTTGCTGTAAATTGAGCTCCTCTATCCGATATTATAGAGATTGGCACTCCATGTAGTCGAACTATCTCTTTAATGTACAACCTCGCATACTCTTCAGCTGTATAAGTAGTCTTCACCGGCAAGAAGTGTGCTGCTTTGGTAAGTCTATCAACTATTACCCATATGGAGTCAAACTTCCAGAATGAGCGAGGCAAACCAGTAACAAAATCCATGTTGATCATGTCCCATTTCCAAATTGGAAGTTCTATACGCTGCATGTAACCTCCGGGCTTTTGGTGTTCTACTTTTACCTGTTGACAGTTTGGACACTGAGCCACGAATTCTGCAATGTTCTTCTTCATGTTCCCCCACCAATACATTTCTTTCAAGTCATGATACATTTTAGTGGACCCCGGATGAACAGAGTACCTTGAATTATGTGCTTCCATCATGATCCTCTTTCTTAGTTCATCTATATTAGGTACAAACAATCTGTTTTGACATCGAAGTACTCCGTCTTGCTTAAGCTCAAACGCCTTTGTCATACCATGTAGTACATTCTATTTAAGTTGTAAAAGAATTGGATCAGTGTACTGCTTCTCTTTCACTTCCACTATTAATGAGGATTCTGCCGCATTTTCCACAATTACCCCTTCATCTTGAGATTCAAGAAGGCGAACGCCCAAGTTATCTAGTTGGGAAAGATCCTTAGTCATTCCTTGTCTTTCCATAGACTTCCCATAAGTGGTTGCCATTATTTTACGGCTTAAAGCATCAGCTACTACATTAGCTTTACCGGGATGATATAAGATGTCAATGTCATAATCTTTAATAGCTCCACCCACCTTCGCTGCCTCAGATTTAAGTCTTTTTGCTTAAAAATATATTACAAGCTTTTGTGATCAGTGTATATGTCAACATGAACTGCATACAAGTAGTGGCACCATATCTTCAAAGCAAACACAACTGCTGCTAGCTCTAGATCATGGGTTGGATAATTTTTCTCATGTGGCCGCAGCTGCCTTGAGCCATAAGCTATAACTTTACCATGCTGCATCAATACACAACCTAAGCCCACTCCCGAAGCATCACAATATACTACATAGCCTTCTGTACCTTCTGGAAGTACCAACATAGGTGTAGAAGTTAATTTACTCTTCAGCTCTTGGAAGCTTCTTTTACAGTCATCGCTCCATAGAAACTTGGTTCCTTTGTGTGTTAGCTTTGTTAAGGGTGCAGCCATGGAAGAGAATCCTTCAACAAACCTTCTGTAATAACCTGCCAATACAAGAAAACTACGGATCTCCGTAGGCATTGTAGGTCTTGGACATTTGTTCACGGCTTCTATTTTCTGGTTATCAACCCTTATTCCTTCCTCGGATACGATATGACCTAGGAATGCCACAGATTTCAACCAAAACTCACATTTAGAGAACTTTGCATACAATTTACGATCACGGAGAATATGTAAAACCTACCGCAAGTGATTAGCATGATCCTCTTCCGATCTTGAATACACCAAAATGTCATCTATGAACACTATCACAAACACATCTAAGAATGGCTTGAACACCCTATTCATCAAATCCATAAAAGCTGCTGGTGCATTTGTTAGCCCGAATGACATGACTAAGAACTCAAAATGACCATACCATGTTCGAAAAGCTGTCTTGGGTATATCTTTGTCCTTGACCCTTACTTGGTGATAACCTGACCTCAGGTCGATCTTTGAAAAGCACCTAGCACCTTGTAATTGATCAAACAGATCATCAATTCTAGGGAGGGGATATTTGTTCTTAATTGTTACCTTATTCAACTGCCGGTAGTCGATACACATTCTTAATGAGCCATCCTTTTTGCGTACAAATAAAACTGGTGCTCCCCATGGCGACACACTAGGCCTTATGAATCCTTTTTGTAATAAGTCTTTTAACTGCTCCTTCAACTCTCGTAATTCTGCCGGAGCCATTCTATAAGGAGGAATTGTGTCACGCCTCAAAACCCATTAAGACGGACAGGCATCCGATGCCCTAAAGGCCCGAGAGAACCAACCTACAACCTGTTCTTACTGAGCATATACTATAACAATTGAGACAAGTTAACTTTGGATGCAGCGATACAAACCAACGTAAGTAGATCCAAAAGTTATATACAAGACTTGGCCGTTTAGGCCACAACTCCTTAAGACACAACTGAAACCATTGTTACATATGTCGACAAAGCCTCCTAAAAGATAGAAGCACTAGAGTAGTCCAGGACAGACCCCGCCCTTACCCTTAACTACGATTACAAATACCAAAACGAATTTACCAAGGACTAATAAAGCTTCGAATCACTTGGAGCTCACCAAAAGTAGCAGAATTGCGAGTGCTTCTACTGAGGAGGTCTTACTAGCTGGAGACCTGAGCCGGCCAGCATGAAATGCAGCATCCCCAATACGGACGTCAAGTACAAAAAATGTACGGATATGTAAGGCAAAAAGTATATGTAATACAAGGCACAAATGAAATCAAGTAGCAACATATGAGTGCATAGATTAGGAGAGAAGACCACCTTTGCTTACTCTTGTGGAATCAAGTAAGATACATTCTTTTCTTACCTTCTTTGTATGTTATAATATTTGTTGGGCATGTGATACAAGTGACCAGCTGATCAGTGGTAGAAGAGGATGACCCATGCTAGGCGTATTAACCCCTGGGATGCGGTCCTCATAATTACACAACTTGGGATCGGCCCATGCTAGGCTTTCGCCCCTGAGCTGCCACCCTTCTAAACCAATAGGGATCGGCCCATGCTAGGCTTTCGCCCCTGAGCTGCCACCCTTAATTAAATATGATTTCTTTCACTTAGATTCTTAATCTTGTGGATTATTGTTAATTCAGGTTCAAACCTCTTTTGAGATGTTATTTTGGTAATCGTAAACACT